>CAXIVR010000006.1:37773925-37794272 GCA_964035755.1 Teleogryllus oceanicus
TTAAATTAATTTTTTGTTCACTTAATGATGTATCCCAAAGACGTTGACCCCGTATTGCGACGTCGAAAGAGATTATGTAATTAGAGAAAATGTTTGGGTACTGGGTTTAATCAACACCATCTACATAGATCTATGCAGGTGAGATTGTTTAATTCGCTTACTCATTAAGATCCCAGCGTCAAAACACTAAAAAATTAAAAATTCTTTGACTTTTCTCGCTGGATCCGAAAACAAAATATATGTTCCCCATGAAGAGACCGAGACGCGTCGAATGACATATGTCTCGATTGGTACACGGGAAACGGTCTAGCCGTGAGTGATGGAACCGCACATTCGAACATACGAACATCCGCACACTCGGGAGTTACTCAAATACCGTATAAGGAGTACTTGATTTGAGGTCTCTTCTCTTATAATGACATTCACTGCATGCAACATCTAAGGAACTCCAACCTTAAAAAATAGACGCACCAAGAGTAACTTATTCTAACAACGAGAATGTTACGACAACTTTCCATTGAAAATTAATGATGATATAGTTTCCGCTATCAAATATATAACAATATATCCGAAAAGAAACTTGGAACTCTACACCTGAAATCAAATAGCACTCTAAAACAAATTAGTTCTTACAATTCACAAAATAAAAAATAGCACTGAAAAAAGATTCATCAGAAGTTGGCATAATAACAGAAGATCTGGAAACAAAAATAGGCAAAATACGAGTAGTGTTTCTCCAAATATCATAAGATTATACAAACTGTAAAATTGTGGGGCAAAGTATTTTAACTAGTGATGCAACAGCAGCACATATTTTCTCGCATTATTTATAAATGCCTGGCAATATTTTACTCGCACTACCACATCTTTTCAACCAGCAAAAATTTTATCCGCACCGAGGCTTGAAATCAGGTCTCCTGAGCTAATTCGCTCACCGCTACACAAGCAGCTTATACCATCACAGATACTAGGGCTGCCGTTGAAAGACTCAAACTCTCAATCTAATATTTCCAACTCACAATTTTCGAAAATTACGAGAGATCAACAAATATTAGCCCTCCGCCAGTTTTTAAGCGTCCTTTTTCTTAACTGCGGAAAAAACTAAAGATCAATTTTGGAGCGGTTTTTGACAAAATGTTATTTTCATGAATTTCAACCCAAAGTTACCTGAAAACTAACGTTTTTTTAGATTATACATAAACTTTCTCTAAGAGATGATTTTTGTTAAAACATTTGGTTTAAGGTAAATAGCTCTATTTTCAATTTTGTTGTTTTGAAATGTTGATTTTTTGTTTTTTTCTAAAATAAAGAGTTTGCCAAAAATAGGACTAGAATCCATTTTCTATTGTGTTTTGATACATATGAGGAGAAAGTTTAAAAAATTGGAGCAGTTTTAGGCAAAACAAATTATTTAAAAAATTTAAAATACCTATATTTCACGCAAAATTAGATGAAAACTAATTATATTTTCGAAAACTTTTACATGTCTTTATCTCAAGATATATTTTAACAAAAAAATTAATAAGGAAACGGCCACTAATTTCAACATCGAAGTTGGAAGGTGCCGAAATAAAATTGAATTTTGGCCATTTTCGAAAAACTTCTGATTTCAACTAAATTTAGATCTTTATTCCGTCCTTATTCTATCTGGGGACAAATTGTCACTAAAATAATTGTAGCTATTGTGAGAAAATTTTGAATATGTTATTGAGGGTTCATGTAAGTACACTCAAAAAAGCCAAATGTCCCTTCTTAAACTAAGAAGCCTTGAGTTCATTTAAATTGATCAAGAAATATACACTTTGGAGAAAGGCTGCTGAACGGTTTAGGCGCTAGAGTTGACCATAAACGGACAGATGGATAGACAGACGAATGGACAGGCGGATATACAGACCGACTGTTTGCCATCAATCGAGTTTTCGTTAACAAGGACTAACAAAACATGTATTCTCACAACACAGCGTGTTGAAGGAAGTAATTTACTATTTAAAGGAAAAAAAATTATTGACTTTTTTGTTACCAGGGCTGGGCAATAAGAGATTTTTCTGCCCCAAATTCGCAGTTTTCCTGTACACGATTTTTACTTTCTCTTCTTACGATATAAGGGTAAGAAAGTAAAAATAAAACAAATTGCTTGTCCTGAATAATCCGAAATCTTAATTAGTTGCATGTTATTCAACATGAACGTAGAAAGATTAATTAAAATTTGAAAAATTATTACAAAATATTTTCCTTCAAATATTCAAATATGTGTTGTGTTAATAATTCAGTTATGTGGCACCTCAAATATTGCCTTCCTCTACCTTTATCCAAACATACAATTCTCCACTCGGGCAATCCAACTGGAATAAAATCAACTCTCTGTCGAAAGCGGCTGCCAAATGCAGTCTCACGTCTTCAAACTACTCCGAACATCTTGAATTCCTAGTGCAAGTTCCGTGCTTCTGCACGTCGTCCTCTTACGACCACCTCGAAAGGCTTCGACCCTTCCGGTCCCTAAGAAGTCCCCTTCATAAATTGAGTTACCCAACTCACCAAGAAGTTGGTCAGAATTAAAACTTGTTGTGAGCCGTTTAATTAAACTACGAGAAGATGCGAAGCCATAACTCCAAGTGCAAGGCAGGCCTGCCAACGGAAAAGACCTCGGAGATGCGAGCGAATACAGACTTCCGTGCTTCTTTTGAATGTGTCTCCGAAGTTTGAGATGGATCTCGCGTCGTTCACGTGCAAGTCGAGGCTTATAGAATCTGTAGGACTCTCATGGTGGAGCTCTTTTGAGAGCAGTGACATGGGATAGTACGTGCTAAGTGGTCACATTTTTAGACCTCTTTTCGCTGTAATGCCGAGAGAGAGGAAAAGAAAGAGAGAGAAAGAAAGAGAAAAAAAGGAAGAAAGAGAGAGAAAGGTATATAAAGAGATAGAAAGAGAGAGAGAGAGAGAGAGAGAGAGAGAGAGAGAGAGAGAAAGAGAGAATGAAAGAGTAAGAGAGAAAATTCATCAAATCAAAATCTCCCACACAGATTCGATTTTGCCAAGAACAAGGACGCGAAAAAAATGTAAAGACTGGAGCTTTTTAGCAATGAAATTGAATATCAGAAGTGGAAAGTGAAACGCCATTTCAGAAGAGAAAGAAAAATCACTTCCGGATATGTCAGTGATGCAAATACGGTCATTGGAAATACAAATGTCTCTTTGGACATGAGACCTAAAAATCTTTGATTACGAAGTACTAAAATGTGCCTTTCTGTGTCTCAAAAATATTTCTCTTCGACACGATTTTATTGTCTTATAGTTCATTAGTTATTTTCTCCTTTATTTTCTTGCAGCTAATAATGCACGGAAATGGGTTACGTAAATAGTAAAGCTATCAGTTATCCTATAAATTAATAACCAGTTCGTACAATGTCATATTATTTTTCTCAAACTGTTACTTTATTTAATTTTTCTAGGATAAACAACATTACTCATCACGTGTATTGTTAAGAATGCTAGTTGTGATATGACATGATTAGGTCATGACACATCTAGGGAAGAGCAGTAATCGAGTTAGGAAACCAACTACACGCAACTAGAGATATGTCTAATAGTCAAGTTCAACTGAATGTTGAGGGGTTATCGTAATGACTTTACCCTGACATAGTAAAACTTGCAATTTGTCACTATGATTGTGTTCTGTTTATCAATTCTCATGCGATACTAAAACATTTCCCGCAACATTTACCCGTTACAGTATACTAATACTCATAGTTTATTACTGAAATGAACCTATGCGCGTTGCAGTTTCACAAAATGTACACTGAAATACAAAAAAAACGAATAGAACTCAATATCAAATTTAAAATAAAAACAAAGGTTAAAAAAATTTTTGCCAAGAAAAATTTTTTTTGTAAAAAACTAAAAACCAAATTTTTTACAACTCTTTTCCCAAAATTTTTTTTACTCAAAACATAAAAAATTTTAAATTTTTGAAAGGTAAATAAAGCTTGCAGATGTAATTTTTTCTTCTTCCCACAATGTTTCCGCCGGGGGTTCAAACAAAAAAAAACCTTTTTTCCCCTAAGCGTCATTCATTTTTTTGCATTGTGGAATCAATGCCGCGTACGGTGGTAATATCGAATTATAGTAATAACGATTCGAACAAAATTATGATTCTCAGTTATTTTTGAATTTTTCTTTCTTATAACATTTAAATAGTATTTTAAAATTACAATAGTATGAAGTAGTAAATGAATGAAAACTCTTATAAATAAATTTAGATAAGAATAAGTTTACAAATATATAATACGTTTATGCCGTTTTTTGAGAAAAAAAATATTTAAAAAATTAAAAAAACGCATATATTTCACGCAATATTCCGCGAAATCTAGTAAAATAACATTTGAAACATTGTAGTACATAATCTTATTCCGAATCTGTCTTTAAGGAACTGATTTCATTGAACTAAACTAGTCATAAATATTTTCGTTGTAGAAAGACGACGAAAAAAATTAAACTTTTGCAATTTTCAAAAAATTGATGATTTTGACGAAAATAAGATCTGAACCATTTTTATAAGCGACTTTTATTCTGTCCAAAACAAATTTTTTTAAATTTTTTTTTTTAATTTTGAAGACGTCCCAGGGACTTCATGAAAAAGTATCCCAAAATTAACATATGGGTTTTTGTATTCGAGTGACCTTGACATGAGTCAGATCGATTGATTTTTATCACTTTCGCTGAACGGTTTGAGCGCTAGCGCTGGCACAGACGGACCGACAAACGGAGAGACAGACGGACAACACAGACAGGTGGACAGACAGAAAGATGGATCACGTTTTTCCGTCAATCAATTTTCGATATTAAAGACAGACGAAATATGATTTTGACTCATACATGTGACGGGCGTAATTTACTATTTTATGCAAGTTTTATCCATATTTTCGTTACCAGGGCCCGGGCAATAAGAGTTTGTGTCGGAAATTAGCCGTTTTTTCCCGAGTATTACAACCTTTTTCTTTATACTGCTAAGAACGAAAAGTAAAATTTTTAAAATGCGCCTCTCTCCACTTTTTTTCCTTTACTTTTTCACTTCACTCCCCTTCGCCACTCAGTGTTTTCTATATTAAAAGCAATAAGGTTCTTGACACATTCCGACTTTTATTGACCTTGGCTTTTCCTTGAACTGTGACTTTAACCCTTCACTGTATCTACACTCTTGGCAACCCGAAACATATATCTTCCCTGTGCTCTGGGAGGAGCCTATCACCTCTGCAGGTGAATTGTCACAGCTCACAATGGCCCAATTTAAAAAGCTGAATTTTCCTATATCCGTTTTTCCCTTTAATGTGCTCTCAACGTCACGAGTGCTTCCGATTCAGAACAATACACTGGCTCGAGAACGAACAGTAAATACGAAAACGACAATTAGGGGGGCATTGTGGCTTCCTCCACTGAACGACCACCCCAGCCGCCAGCGGTGCTCATTATCCCAAGTATTGTCGCTCGAAACGACCTGTTTCAGCCTCCTCTAATGGAATCGTTCCAGCATTCCAAGGAAAGCACCGGCATTTTAGGAGGTCGCGGGCTGGGATTTCTGTGTCCCCGCGCATTAGGATGAGTGATTGTATTCGGGCAGAACGAACGTAGCTGGACTTTGAAACGATCGCGGTGCAATTCATGTGCCCACTTGCTTTACGCAATTGCTTGTTTTCGGGCGTGCGCTCGTAAGTCCAGAACATGCTCGTTGCGCGGGGTGGGCGGAGGCAGGGTAGGTGGGGGAGCGCAATGGGGTCAGAAGAGAAGAAACAGTGGCGGAGCTGTGCCACGCGGAGATGAGGTTCGGGGCGATAGAAATGGTGGCGAGGGGGTCAGAAACGATGAATGCAAGTTTGGTTGGTTGGTTGGTTTTTAGTGATTGCGGGCACGTCACTACTGATGCCAGTAGTCCCATAAGTCTAGTGCATATTTTTTCTTCGGGAGGTGGATAATATTCCTCGGGATGGCGAGATCCGCGCCGACCTACCGTCGGCCAGAGAATTTCCTAAATAGGTTTTCCCCCACGAGCGAGCACTGCCTCACCGGACATCTCTAAGCTCCCGGTCCCCCGCATGTGCGGTAGTGTAGTGCATGTTATTTAGGGTGTAACGGGTGAGGATAGGACAAAGGAAGAGGAAGGAAATAGCGCGCGGCGAAGGGCGCACGGTCCTGACCCCTTGCTTGGGGTACTGTTCCAGCATTCGCCTGGTGTTGATCGGGGGAAACCGGAAAACTACCGATCAGAGCAGCCGGCTGCCAAAATTTTGTCTCCAGGCAGTGACTGAATTCAACCTGGTGATGAGTGCAAGGTTAATGTAATTGAAAGTAGGTAAAACGAAACGGTGGCTGTGCGGGAGACGAGCAGGGAAGTGGTAATGCACAAGAAGCAGTGCCAACGGCGGTGTAAAAGTGAAGATGCGATGTCGAAGACACTGCTGTACGGAAGGCATTATAGACGTGCGCACGTGGGGGAAAAACATGAAGGGCAAAGGCTCGTGGCACCACAGAAAATTTTGAGAGGGGCCCCATAGGCTGGCGTAATAAAGCATTTTTATTTCCTTTAATGAATTCCTGATTTTCACTTTTATGTCGCTAATTTGAGAATTTAGTTACCGGCATTTTGGGAAAGAGCTCTGAAAAGCCAAATTTTGTATATCTGTATTTTGGTTCAATATTTTATTAATAGTATTTATTATTTATCATTAAATCATAACTATTTTTAGATTGTTCTATTTGAATCAAATAAAATATGCAATGGGTAAATAAAATAGTGAATGGCCAAAGGGTCTAGAGGGCCAGATATGTAGACCCCACGTGGGGTTATGCTGCACGTTATGGATGGCAGTTAGGGCGACGGTGGTGTTCGTTGGAAAAGCCGAGATGATGTGACCACTGCGGGCGTGAATATGTGCAGAGGGGGTTTTCTGAGCAAAGCGCCGAGAAATTAGCGGCCTGCAAGTTCGTGTCTTTGTGACGGGGGCAAAGTCGGGGGAGGAGGAAAAAGGGGAGTTGTAGTGAAAAACGGCATGAAGTGACTGTGACTTAGAATAAGAAATTGAAAACAAAAAAAAGAGTGTTAAATAAATCGTAAAAGGTATTCAAACTCTTTACATCACTATTGGAATAATTGTGCAAACAGAAGTTATTCTAAAATTCAACCTTCTATATCAAATTAAATTTTCGAAGTATAATTATTTCTCACTATAATATAGACATACAGTTAACTTGTAGAACATTTCTATCCAATTATAACTATTAACGTTTTATAGAACGTTCTCATTAGAACAAACTTCCAATAAAGTTTGAAAATTTCGGGAAGGCTGAATCTGAAAAACAGCCGCAGCAGTGTTCAAAACGTCTTGTGTGTTCTGTTGAAGGAATAAAGGCACGACAATTGAATTGCTTGAAATCTAACTAATGTATGCAAATTAGTAATACATACCTTCGTCACATTCGTTTTACCAAACGCCCCCCTTTTTTAAACCGAATTTAGAAACATTTTACGCCAAAAAAGGGGTCGGGGAAAGACAGAGACTGAAGATTTCAGGGTACGTAGTCGGCAGGAGGGGGCTGCCAGATCGCGGATATTGCAGATGAAGCATCGGCAAGAGGGGGGGGGAGGAGAACGGCAGTGGGGCCGATAGCGGGCGGCGGCTAACTGGGCGCAATGTACAGGGCGCGGTGGGGCCCGGCACGAGGGTTAGGGTGCGTCATGGTTCCCGGAGGACCAGAAATCGGCAGCGTTACGAGCCCCGCCCCGGGGCCGCCTGCCCCGCCCCTGCCCCCCCCTGCCCCGCTCTGCTCCGCCCTGCACCCCCCCTCCCCCTCCGCTCCCCCCCCCCCTCCTCCATGCCCCGTTTGCCCCCCCCTCCCTGCCCCGTTTGCCCCGCACCACCCCCCCCGCCCCTCCCTCTTGGCCTCGCCCTCCCCCTCCCCTGCCCCGCCAAGCCAGCCCCGCCCCGCCCCCGCCCCGCCCGCCCCCCACGCGCGCGGTTGTGGCCCGGGGGCCTCGGCCCCAGTGCACACGCAAAACAGCTCCATCGGAATCGCTCGCCTGAATGCAGCGGGCCTGTGGACGAGGGGTGAGAAAATAGGAAATAGGGAACCGCTGCGTCTACAAGTGGGAGTGGCCCGCTGAGTTTAGCTCCGGGTCGGGATTGTCGCTGACCCTGTAATGGCTCCGGCCGGGAGGTCCTAGGGTTCAGTCGGGGCACAGGCGGATTTTCCATACTAGCCTGACGGATCAGCCGCTTTCTCGAAGAAAATTCTTGCCCTAGAACTCTGATCGTCAGTTTTGCAAAGTTTCTCCGTTTAACACAGGCGAATCCGATCACTACTCTAACAAATGGATCACGGGGCCCCGCGCATCATCCCTTTTTTCTTTTCTCCTTTCTCTCCCACACATAGTTCACATTTTCATACCCACAATGCTGCATGTGTCAAGACCCAGTCACAGCAAAGCTTGCCTTGATTGGAGGGGTGCTCCGCTGGGAAAGATATTTTCCCATGCCGACGAGAAGTTTGGCCCGAACCCTAGCATTCCCGCGGTAGAGGAACACCATCCTCCTGGAAAAAACATTCGTTACATTAACGACACACGAATGACAAAAGTAGTTGACAAATTTTAAATCGATTATAGTTTCTTGAAAAACATCTCTGGGGCTCATCTAAAAATGTTTGAAAGCTATATCCCCAATTTAGGTGCCTTCGTAGAGAAAAAAATTCAAAAATTAATAATTTAATGTATCTAATACTTTTCAATACTACGTTTTACCTAAACGTTGCGACTGAAAATTACATTTTGAAAAAGCCCTTTACATCTTTCGATAAAGGGTCCCTGATCAATAGTCCCATTAAGGAGAAAAAATAAATTTTAGAAAAAAAGGAAAAGTAGGAATAAAGAAAAACTAAAATATATCAAAACGAAAATCGATAAAAGGAAGTTGCTTTGAATATTTGAAAGAAAATAAACCATGGTGTAATAATGGATTGAAATTAAAAGAAAGCGGAAAAAACCACAATTTTCAGATATTGAGAGGCAGTCAATTAGAGCCTCACGCCCCCACATTTTTGTCAAGAAGAATCCGAAACCGTTAGGGTCTAGCCACGTCAACATCGGTGCGGACTCACCACGTTTTCTTTACACCGTCCTCTTCCTTCGACGACCACAGCAATATAGCAGCTAAGCACGGTTTTAGATGAAGAATCAAAACAACCCAAAGGGGTATGTAGTACACCCTGGCCAGGAGTATACACTGCTTTAGCGATAACGGGGAAATCGACATCTGGCATTCAGGAATGAAAAATCTTGCTTATATGTTTCGTTTATGTCTACGTCTGAGGAAGAAATAAAATTCGAAGTTAAAATCAAAGTTTACATAACAATGAAAAGGTCTGAGATCCCAATAGGGAAACAGGGAGTTAATGGTTAACAATTAATTCATTTTCTGGAAGGACCAATGGACTTTAAACCCTCAATACCTGCAGAAAATTCCCCACCTAAAATGGCCCTGAAAGTAACGAATATTTAAAAAAAAACTGATTTGATATTTGAGACCGATAATTTAATTTGTAAAAAGCTTTAATCAACAGTTATTGAACAACAACAGTTATTGTCAAATAAAATAAAATGAATCAATTAATAAAACTAAACCTTCAAGATTGGCAGCAATAGTTGAAATTTGTTCTCGACATGAATTCCAAAATAATTAGAGGCAACCATCGCGCAATAAACGATAGTTCCCTGGTTTAGTTGACACAAAATGAAAGTAATTAACCTCACAACAATGATTTAGAATATGGCAATCATATTCTAATTCATTCATAGTATAAATTTACAAGTAATAAAGAACAATCTTAAATAACAACAATTCAGGTTGAAATTTAATAAAATGGATAAAATTAATCAGTCAATAAATTTTCATTCTGGGAAGCAATAATGAAAAAAGATTCTACTTTCTATTTGAGCTCTCAACAACTTGTCAACCATCCGAGCATCTCGTTTTCTACCCGTCCTTTTTTTTTAACTTCTTGTTCGACATTTCTGCCTTTCATGAGCGTTTATACATGATTTCATAACTTTGAATAAACCAATGGCTTCCAGAGCTTCAGTTCGAAGGGTCGCGGGTTCAGTCTTTGGGCATGGTTGTTTGTCCCTTGTCTTTGTATGTATGTATGTATGTATTGGGTTTTCGGAGGGCCTCAGTTCTGCTCACCCCCGATCAGAGGAGCCCCAAGTGTGTTGGTGTCTAGTGTTTGTAGAGTTGCTCTCGGCTTGGCTGAGTGGGAGTGTGTGAGTGTCAGTTGAGATGTGAGGTGGGGTGAGTGTGGGCGTGAGTGTGTAAGTGTGTGAGTGAGTGAGAGAGGTGTGTGTGTGAGAAATTGAGTGGAAATAAGTGTGTCAGTGGAAATGTGTGTGTGTGAGTGTGAGAGCGCTGAGGATGTGTGTGTGAGTGATGTGAGTTAGATGGGTGAGTGTAGTGAGGGGAATGTGTGAGAGTGGAGTGTGAGACTAGTGTGTGTGGTGTGCTATTTTCTATTTAACAAGAAAGGCTTCAATCAATCCCCGAGCATCTCGTTTTCCACCACGTCCTTTTTTTACTTCTGTTCGACATTTCTGCCTTTCATAAGCGTTTATACATGCTTTCAGTAAATGTTGAAATGAACCATTCTCAGGTCTCAATGGCAATATAATAATAAGAAAAATCAGCTAGACAAGTTGCCGACCTAAATGGCCGAAGTGGCTAAGTACCGACTCAGCGCTTCGGTCCGAAGAGATCGCGGTTCGATCCCTGGGGATGGTTGTTTGTCCCTTGTCTTTTATGTATGTATGTACGTGTTGTCGCGGAAGGCCTCGCGTTCTGCTCCCTCCGGGAGCCCGTAAGTGTGTTGGTGTCTAGTGTATTGTCAAATATGCGTCTCGGCAGCTGGGTGTGTGAGTGGGCGTGGGGAGAGAGTCAGGTTGAAGTGTGGGGTGAGTATGTGAGTGTGAGAGTGTGTGTGTGTGTGGCGTGTGATTGAGTGTGCAAGATTGTGTTTAAGTGTGAGAGTGCTGAGTGAGTGTTAGTGTGTGAGAGTGCGTGAGTGTTAGTGTGTGGAAATGAGGGGTGTGAATTGTTTTAGTGAGAGGTGAGTGTGTGCTGCTTTCTTTTAAACACAAAACAAGCATCACCAATCCCCGGCATCTCGTTTTCCACCACGTTCTTTTTCATTTTTACTTCTTGTTCATTTCTGCCCTCATGAACGTTTATACGTGATTTTAGTGACTACTGGAAAGAACAGTCTTAAGGTCTCAATGACAATATAATAATAAAAAAAGCTAGATAAATTGCCACCTGAATGCCGAGGTGGCTAAGTACCAACTCAGCGCTTCGGTCGGTCGCGGTTTGAGTCCCGCCTTGGGCATGGTTGTTTGTCCCCTTTTCTATGTATGTATGTATGATGTATTGAGATATACAAAATTTTTCTCTACATTTAAAATTCAAAAAATCATAGCGTCGGGTTGCTGGGTGAATGGGTCACGATATATTATAATCCTTATTACCTTATAATGGATTATAGGATCCGCCGACTATACAGCGCAGCTGGAATCTGAAATAGAATGATTCTATTCTAGTTCATTTCTGTTTGGATTGACTAAATGAAATATCACTTTTTTCTAAAGAACAAAATTTTCCCTTCCTTCGGAGAAAGTAAAACCGCAGTCCTTTAATCATTTCTGCATGAAAAGACCCTAAACCCAAAATATGCCTCTGAGCTAAATTAAAACGCCTGTTTCTCGCCTAAATATTTTTCTCCATTAATGGTAAAAGGAGTGTAAAAAAATTTCGTGGTCAGACCGAAAAAGGGGGCCTCAGGGCCCTGATTTTAACGAAAATAAGGCAAGTGTGAGGGGTGACAGAAAATGATGGGTGGTAAGTGTGTGAAAAATTAGTGTGAGTGAGTGATAGTAGTGTGTGGTGTGAGTTTGTAGTTGAGAGTAGTGTAGTGAGAGAGTGTAAAGGGAGTGAGAGTGGTGGGGTTGTGCGTGTGAGATTTTGAAAAAATGGTGTGGTGTGAGGGTGGGGTGAGTGTGGGGGGTGGGGAGAGAAGTGAAGAGTGGGGTGTGAGAGAGTGTTTGTGAAGGGTAGATTGTGAGTAAGTTCAAATATTCAGGAAAACTGGTATTGAATTGGTGTTGAACCTGGACTTTTAAAGCGTAAAATTAGATTTTCGTTCCTTGAGAATAAAACCCCTTCATATTCTATTAAATTCTATTCAAAATTAATTGCGTTTTTTTTTCTAAAGTCTAAATGACGCCTCTAGCTAAATTAAAAAGCCTGTTTCTCCCGAAATACCTTCTTTCTCACATGATTGAAAAAAGGGTGCGGTTTGCGTGGTCAGACGGGGGGGTGGCCTGGTCTCGACACGAAAATAAGGCAAGTTGAGGGGTTGGTGAGAGGGGGGGTGCGTGAGTGGCAGAAAGTGAGGTGGCGGGGGGTGTGGGGGGAGTGTGTCTGTGGTGGGGTGAGTGGGGGGTGTGAGAGGTGAGAGAGGAGTGGAAAAGGTGGTGAAGGGGAGATAAAAGGGCGTGGGGTGAGGGGGAAGGAAGTGTGGTGGTGTGTGGAGTGAGTGTTAAGGTGAAAGTTGGTGTGTGAGTGAACAAAGTGTGGGTTTTGGTAAGTGGTGAGGTGTGGGGTGGAAGAGGGGGAGTGAGTGGGGTGAGTTTGGGGGTTTAAAGTGCGTGTGGATTAAGTGAGGGGTGAGTGGGGAGAGAGGTGTGAGAATGAGGTGTTTGTGAGGGGTGTAAGAGAGTGATTTGTGAGAAAGTGTGGGGAGGGTGTGGGGTGGGTTCTATAATTTTGGACTGTGTACCCGGCTTGAAACCTGAGACTATAAGAGAATATTACATGGTCGGTAAAGGTGATTACATGGTCATAGTTTGCGTTCTCTTGAGACTGAAACCCCGTTCATGTAATACTAAGAAATTCTATTGAAAAATTGAATTGTGTTTATTTTTCGACTAGTTTCTTATTGGTAAGCTACGTAATACAATAAAATAATATATAATAATATAACAATACTAACAATATTATAATATAATGCGGGGGTGATGGTGGGGGTTTGCGTATGAACTCTATGCAAGTTTGCGGGTTCAAACCCGATCGAAGCCCTGGTTTTAAAGGGGCGAAAAAATCCCGTCCCCCTTCCCGGGGGGAAAGTAAAGCCAGCAGTCCCATGAAATTACATTTACCATTAAAGATCTAAAGCCTAAATGATGCCTCTGACTAAATTCAAAACGCCTGTTTCTGCCTAAGCAATCTTTTTTTCCATTTTGGTGAGGAGTGTAAGTTTGGGTTTCGACGGGCAGGCCTCATGGCGAGTCTCAACGAAAATAAGGCAATTAAGGGTGACAGAAGTAGTGGGTGAGTAAGTGTGTGAGGGGTGTGAGTGTGGTGGTGATAGTGAGTGTGTGAGTGTGAGTTTGTGGTTGAGGGTGAGTGTGAGTGAGACAGTGTGAAGGAGGTGAGTGAGTGGGGTGTAAGTGCTGTGAGTTAATTGAGAAAATGGTGTGGGGGGTGAGAGTGAGTGGGGAGTGGGGGTGAAGAAAGTAAAAATAACAGAAAGTGAGTTTTGAGTTGAATATTTGTGTGGGAAGTTGTGTAGTGTAATTTTAAAGTGAAGGTTCTATAGAACAAAATTTGTGCCTTCCTTCGGGGGGAAAATAAAACGCAGCCCCATGAAAAATACATTTACAGCATGAAAAAGACCCTAAAGCCTAAATGACGCCTCTGGCTAAATTAAAACCTTTTTCGTCGAAGTAATCTTTTTCCATTATTGGTAAAAGGGAGTGTAACAGGTTTGGTGGTCAGACGGGGGGTCCCCCCGGGATGGCTTGATCTCGCCACGAAAAAAGGGAGTGTGAGAGAGTTGGTGAGAGGAGGTGCGTGGGGAGAGTGTGCGGGGTGACAGAAGTGAGGTGGTGGTGGGGTGAGCGGGTGTGTAGTGTGTGGGGGAGGTGGAATGTGGGTGGTGATGTGGGTGGAGTTAATGTGTGGTAAAGTAGTAAGTGTGGGGTGGTGGTGGGGTGGTGTGAAAAGTGAGTGGGGTGGTTTTAGGAGAGTAAGTGAAGTGTGTGGTGAGAGAGTGTGAAAGTAACAAAAAGGTGGTGTGTGTGGGGGGAATGAGTGTGTGTGTGGGGATGAAAGTGTGTCGGTGGTGGGGAGTGTGAGTGAGTGTGTGGAAAGGTGTGAGGTAGAGGGGTGTGAGGTAGTGTGGTGAGGTTTTGGGGGGAGTGTGGGGTGTGGTGCGTGATGTGAGTGTGTATGAATGTGTGTGTGAGTGTGGTGGGGGGGTGTGTGAATGTGAGGGGTGTTCAGTGTGAGTGAGTGTGTGAATGAATGTGTGAGTGAAGAGAGTGTGTGTGGAGTGAAGTTTGAGGTGAGGGGGTGAGTTGAGGTGTGAGTATGACTGTGAGAGTGTGTGTGAGTGTGTTCTTTTTTTTAAAGCTTCAAAAGCGTAAAATCAATCTCCGTCTTTGTTTTTCCCCGTTTTTTTTTACTTCTTGTTCGTCATTTCTGCCTTTCGGGGCGATCATGTTTTTGTTTTGAATGAACCATCCTGAGTCTCACGCAATATAATAATAAGAAAAATCGATAAGAATTTGCCGTTCTGAATAAAAGGTATAAGCCGACTCAGCGCTTCAGCCCAAAGGACTGGGTTCGAACCCCGCCTTTATGGTTTTCCCTTGTCTTTGTATTACCTTTTTTTGGGGGGCCTCGGGTTCTGCTCCGATCAGAGGAACCCGCAAGTGTGTTGGTGTCTAGTGTTTGTCGTATGCGTCTCGGCGGATTTTTTTCAGGAGGGGGAAATCAAAAAAGACACCTGGGCCCGTCCAGTGTGTGAATTTTTCCCAAAAAAACCCAAACCCCTTCTCCGCTTTCCCCCGGCGGAACCGCCGTTGGGGTTTTCCAGGGGAGTGGATTAAGTGGCAGCCCAAAAAACCATTTCTCTTCGCCCAAAACGTCTAAAGGATAAAAACGAGGATAATGACTTCCCTTCTTTCCTTTCTTTCCCCCGGCTCAGCTTTATGGTTGCGCATATGAGCTCACCGCACCCCAGTTGGTTTCTGGGGCGAGCATGCCCCAACCATTGTTTCTTCCGGGTCGATCCAGGTATACTCATAACGTCCGTCACTGCGATGTTATCGCGGGCACTGGAAGAACACATGCTCGGCGTCTTCGACAGCAGGTTCATAATGGACGAAGGGGGTATCCCCGCTTGAACCTGTGGAGATATGCCAAAAGCATCCTTCAGACAACAGCTGAGTCAGAAAAATAAACATCGCTGTTTTAGGTTGTACGGTGAAAGGAAAATCATGGGTCGAATTTTCCCTTTTAATGGACTTGTCCATCGATTCTGTTTAGCAGTGTTGTCGACAGTCTAGATTTTCCTCTGCTTTTGATATCGCCTCCGTCTTTCTCCCAAGTATCTGGGTGGCATCCGCGTGACGCCCGTCTTTGACCAGTGCGGAATGCACAAGCTCCCCGAACTGATAACCTGTCCTGACCATCCCTCGGATGTAACTTTTTATCGACGGGAGTTGGCCCTCTGGGGCTCCAAAAAAACAAGACGGACCCCCAAAACCAAGGCCAAAGCCCGTTTCCCCTGATGGGGCCCTATTTTGGGGCATTAGTCTCGCAATGCGCGTTATTCCCACTTTTTGCTCCCCGATGGTCAGCAAATGTCAACAGGCGTCAATCGAGCCCAAAATTTTTCCCGACGGCTGTGATGCAATTGGTGGGCTCCGACTTTAAATGGCTCTTTTCCCTCTGTGTCTGGGGTAACCTCGTCTTGTCTCACTAACTGCAGTCCCGGGGACCAACCATGACTAAAATGCGTCCCTTGTTCCAAATAAAATTTCCTCAATGTACTTTCACAGTAAATTTAAAAATTTGTCCCGAAAACCCAAAAATACTGGTGCTTTCTGGGGGGAAGCTGAAGAACCTCGTCTAAACACATTCCTTGGTGGACCCCAAAACCGACCCCTTTCGGGGCAAACCTGATATTATTACCTTCGGCCCCTTATTTTGTGTAAAAAAGGGTTTTTCTCAGATACTCGGCCCCAATCTTCCTCAATACGTTGGCCCTTAAATCTGCAGAGCTTGGTGAATACTCCCCCGGCCCAGTTAATCATTTTTTAAAATTCTAACGTAACGACAACGTACTGTTTTTGGGGGATCTCTTATCTACTTCCTCCCAAATTTCTTGTTGGCGGGGTTTAAAACAAGCTGGACTGCTCAACAGTCGAGGGCTCTGGCCATTGATTTTCTAAAGGACTCCTCCCCCCTCCACGCTTTCTCTGTCTGGTACTTAATTCTCTCAGAACCGCCCGCTTTAAGCATAAAATGGCCGGGATGATGATGGATCTTCGGGGGATTTTTTAAGGGGGAAAAGGGACCAAGCGCTGTTTTCCATCTTTTGGATCCCCTTCCTCGGCGAAAAATAAAAATCCCCAAGATGTCCCTGACAGTATCCATCTTGAGGGCAATATTGGGACTGTTATCCCGGGCCGGGGGCCTTTTTGTTGCCGATTCTGCTGATTGGGGAGAATTTCTTCTTGTTGACTGGAGGGAAATTTTTTCTGGGTCAGAAACCCATATTAACTGAGTCCCGGGTGGCTCGGGAATGGACTTCAAATTCTGGCACATACTGGCCAAGTTGGAGAACTAATGCCCTGTCTTAACCACCAACCTCTTTACGCCTACCTGATCCTTTTTCCCTCTCCACACACTTTTGGGCATAAACTTTTTCTTAGATCTCCATCTTCAACGGGTTAGCAGTTTTATTACCCTTAAAGGAAATTTCTCTCCCCAAGCTCTCTGGTACTGCTTTGGCTCAGGGACCTCCGTCTGGGGGATTTCCTCCCGTCCACCAGTAACGGTGAACGTCGGAAGATTGCCCTCTGACATAGGCCCTCACAGGCTTTGGTTATCCATTTCTCACCTGAGCTTTGTCATCTGCGGTCGTTTGGCACTATCGTCTCAAACATTGTCAAACTTCTTCGTCGAAATTTTTCATTCCCCCAGCTGGCTGATGGCCAAAAATTCCCCCCGCTGATTTTTCACCTCACAAAAGGCCTATGGTCTATGGGTATAGTGTTCACTAACTCTCCCGGACCTCCCCTTCTCAAAATTATCTGACATGAACTCAGATCACAACAGATCCCGCCCCCCCTGCGGAAGGGTGTATGTCTCCTGTGTTGGCAGCTCTCCTCCCGAAGGGAGAGGGGTGAGCTCTCGATCTCGCTCATTGTGGACGAACACCCCCCTCAACCGCCCGGCGTTAAATCTCAGCTATCACCAAGGGCTTCGTCCTCTTGCGTCTACCCCAAACGGTCGGGGAAATGCTGAAACTCGTCCATTTCGCGTTTGGTGAGGGGATAACAACTGAGTAAACGCTGTTGATTTTTTAACCCGACAAATCAGCTCGGTTTTCTTCTTTCTGGAATGTGCTTTCCACAGGCCCCGATTTCCCCTTTTTTGAAAATCAGATACCCGCTGTATCTTCACGGTTTTCTGTCCATACTATTCTAAATCAACCTCCCCTTCCCTAAACCCACTGAGGGTATCCCGGGGACTGCGCAATGGGTTTAGATTGAGTTTATAATTCTCATTTCCCATCCGTTATTGCTTTCGCTTTTTTAGTGGACACCTGCCCCCAGTAGCATGTCTGCCTTGTTTCCCCTTTTTTTTCAAAACAAGCCTTTCTCATTTTTCATGCCAAGTATCTCCCACAATTCTAAAATTGGACCGGGCATTTTAGTTTTACATCTTTTTTGGGGGGTCCAAAATCCAAACATCTGTAAAATCAGGGAAATTCTTCTCCGGGGGCAGTACACCCCTCCCATTTTATTTTACCGATGGCCAACAATTTTTGCCCCCAAAAGAACGTTTTGCTACCTGTGTTCCCCCATAGGATGGTCTTTTTTTTTTCCCCAGTGCTGGGAGATCACTGGCTTCGGAAGTTTGTCCCCCAGAGCCCCACCTTTCTTTGTTTTGACCTCATCCCGGTCCTTCACCTGAATAGTCACGGTGTGAGTGAGCGCGGGAGTGTGTGAGAGTGTGTGTGTGAGAGGTGAGTGTGGAGTGAGTGGTGTGAGTGTGTGTAGTGTGTGTGTGTGTAGTGTGAGGTGGGTGAGTGAAAGTAAAGGGGTGTGTGGGGGGTGTGTGGGTGTGAGTGTGTTTTAGGGGGTGAGTGTGGTAGTGTGGGGTGAGTTGGTGAAAAGGGTGAGTGGTGGGTGGGGAGTGTGGTGGTTGGTGGGTGGGGGTGGGGGGTGTGGTTGTTGTGGGGTGAGTGTGGTGTGAGTGTAGGGGAGTGTGAGTGGGTAGTTTAGTGTGGGCGGTGTGGAATGGTGTGGTGTGTGATGTGATGTAGGGAGTGTGGTGTGGGGTGGTTGGGGGTGAAGTGATAGTATGGTAGGGGTGTGAGTGGAATGGGGGTGTGGTGTGTGTGTGTGCTCTTTCTTTTAAAAAACAAAAAAAATCCCAATCCCGACACCTCTTTTTCCCCCCGTCCTCTTTTTCTATTTTTTTACTTCTTGTTAGACATTTCTGCCTTTCATGAGCGTTTATACATGATTTCAGGAACTATTAAAAGAACCATCCTGAGGTCTCAATGACAATATAATAATAAGAAAAATCAATGGCAAGTTCCGTCTGAAAGGCCCGGGGGTAATACCAAACAGCGCGGTCGAAGGGGCGGTCGAGTCCCCCGGGGGTGGGTTTTTTGTCCCTTCTTTTATGTATTGTTTGCGGGGCCTCGCGTCCTGCTAACCCCCGGGCAGACGGGCCCCAAATTGTTTTCTATGTATTTAGTATGCTCTCCTCCGTTGGTGAGTGTAGTGGGGGGGGAGTGAAGGGGAGGTGTGGAGGTGTCAGTGGGTGGTAGTGTGGATGGTGAAAATGTTTGGAGGGGGTTTTGTGGTGTGGGGTTTGAGTGTGGTGGTGTGAGTTTTTGGAAATGTTGATAAATTTTTCCTAATTCAAAATAATTTTCTGGGCACCCACCATGCACTGGTCCCCCCCGAAAAATTCAAATTCCCAGGTTCCACTTTCGCTCCAGCCCCCTGAGATCCGAAAAAACGATAATGATTCTTAATAGAGTGGGGTAACGTTTTCCGGGGCGCGTCTTGGACTTTCCCCCTCCCCCCGCGCCGCTCCATCGCCAGTTCGCCGAAAATAAACGATGCAAATTTCAGGAAGACCCTGCGCCGGCAGCTCGCCGTCTATGGGAGTGGGAAAGTTCGGTATCAAAGGGGTTTCTTCACTGTTCCCGTAAATGTTTTTTCATTAATTTGTTTTGTTGGCAAACGGTTTTTTCTTCTTTTTTAAATTCCTTGTATATTTTAAATGTAAGGGCCCAAAAAATTTTAAAAAAGTCTCAAATTCCCCCTTTTCCCCTTCACTCTACACAGGTTTTTTTTTTTTTGACGAAAAAAAAATAAAAAAAACCCCTCTTCCCCCTCTTTCTGCTTTTTTCTTTAATCACCTTGCATAGCTCTTATCAGAAAGACACAGCTCTTACTTTCACAACATATTCTGTGCGCCAACGACTATTTTACCCCCCTCCGAATAGGTGATGCCCCGTGCGGCCCAAAACTGGCTTTTCCCCGCTTGGGCACCATCGCTGGACAGCCAATCCTGGCGTCGAGGCGTATCCCTCTTATATTGGTTTTGCTCCGGGTTTTAGACATCCCCCTTCCTCCCCCCGAAGATTTTCCTCCCAGTTATCTCAAAGGGGGGGAGCAATTTCTGGGGCAGTGACCCGCCTCGTAGGGGCAGGGGTAACGGAGAGGGGGGGGTGAGAGGGAAATAAGAGGAGGGGAACGGAGAGGGGGGGAAACAAAACGGATTGGTGCGCGGGGCGGGGTCCCCTCCGCCATACTGGACGTTGGCCGAACCCCTGGGCCTGACGACCAAGGGGGAGCGGGTCCAAGAAAACTGTACATTTTTTCTTCCCCGAAAATTAACTCTTTATGTTTAAAAGTAGAAAATTTTGTCAATTAAATTAAATATTAAAAATTTTTTTCACAAAATATTTTAAAAAACTAATATTCAAAAAAAAACCTAACTTTTATAATAATTTTCAGGAACACAATATAAATAAATTTACAAATAAAATTTCTATCAACAAATTGAAATTCATGTTCACATATATAAAAAATTGTATTTTTTATTATTACCCTTTATTAAAAAAGCAACAATACACATTTATTCGCATTTGAAAAATAAAGATTTTTTTAAAGAGGTCATGCAAACGGGTTTCGTTAATCAATTAAAATCGCACCCCCGGT
>CAXIVR010000006.1:37794372-37813372 GCA_964035755.1 Teleogryllus oceanicus
ACTTCTGATCAAGTCCCGTTAACCTGCCTTCAATGTTTCATCAACTGATCGTTAAGAACTCTTCATGTTTATATGGTACAGATACATAATTCTCTTAGGCATTAATCGATAATAAAAAATCTAATTGCTCATTATCATGGATTCATGAGAGATATTGTTTGGCACAAGATACCAACGATATTACAAAAATTTTAGAGCGTATTTGGAATATGCTTATAATACTTTTCCTCCTTATAACCAAAAGGGAGGGAAAGTAAAAATATTTCTTGAAAACAAATTCCGATTTTTCCTTTCGATTTTTCGCACAAATAAAATTAATCATTGCGAAATAATTTGGCTTTTTCGATTTTTGTTGTAATTTTTGAAAATTCGAAAATTACAAAAGTTACATTCTTAATCGAACCTGTCGTACACCTTCAATATCCAGGTCAGGTGTTTCTTCGTGACCGCTTTATATTTTTCAAAATTAGGACTTTAAAATCGTTTAATGTAAAAATGTTTGGCAATATTTGCTCAAGTTAGTTCAATTTTGAGATATACAATGTGGCAATGTTTCACTTTTTTCGAACGAGGAAGGTTTCCTTCCATAGTACAACCAATATTGTTTGATGAAACAAATCAGATACCTATTGTTATCTATTATTTACACCACGAGTTACTTCTCCAATCGTAAATCGAGCTCCCAATATTATGAAGAACGTGTAACCGAATCCGTTTCATTCGTTAAAGTTTTCAAGAATATAATTAATTAAAATTTAGGTTTAGCTCTTAGTATTTAAATTTTTATCACGATTTCGTTGTTATTTTAAGCTTTGATAATTTTACCTTCAAGGATCCGCTTGAAGATTTTGTCAATGGTTCTTGGAGTATTTTGCCAAACGTTTAAGTTCGGGAAATGTATCAGAAATACGCCACGACGATAGCAAAAATATCTGCGTAGAAATGTCGACGCTTCCCCACCACGTGACAATCAATAGCCAAGGGGTCACACTCAGAGTAATAACTAAAGTGGTGGGTTTTGAAAGCTACAACGTTCAGGAGCAGTAATACGCACATCAAATGAAATGAAAAAACTGTGGTAAACTATTGATAAATTTCATTTCTGTAACTTTTGAAACCGAAAACGGCGATGTTTCTTTATGTAAATAAAAATATTATTTAGTCTGCATATTTTGCGAATATAAATTACAGTTACTCCAGGAAATCAAGGGTCGAAATTCCGTTGTAAGTAAAAAGTCAAATGTTGCCAATAACTGTACATATGATACAACAAACTTTAAGCTAGATTGGTTAACGTGAAGGACTGGTTCATCAGTCTTAAATTATAGTCGAGTCTTTAATGAATAATTGTACCCATGCCAACAACCCACACAGCTGACGACGGAGACTACAACTCACTTACCTCGCTCCATCTTCCGTGGCGGATCTTACTTGCAAGGTTCGCCTCAACAGAGGGGGAAATTATTACAAATCGTATCGTGATCTTAAAGTAAAACGTTCTAACATTTTTCCAAAGACGACTTTACGTGGTGTTTGTAATGTTAGCGATGAGATTTACATAATCTCTAGGTTTCATTGATGAACTTTTTAGTTTTGAGATACAGATGGGGGGAAAAAAGGTATCTGCAAAACGTATGTGCAAGTTGTGAAAACAAGGCCTAACTGCTACACCGCAAAAACCAATCTGTTTACGTATGTAACACTATCTCGTTGACTATCCCCCTTTGGACGTTTCCCGCAAAAAGTGTCCAGGTGTTATAAGATTTTTTGAGAAATAATTTTCCCCAAATCAAAAAGGAAACGCCAAGCAGGCGTTCTTCTTAAAATCAACGTTGAGCCCCCCTCTCACAGCCCCTTCCGGATTGAATGGGATGTTCCCCTAGCCCCGACGTTCTCCTAAGGGCCAAAAAAAATACTATTCATTCGGGAAATGAAATCATTAATGATCCCTTTTAGGGGAAGAAAACCAGGATGAAAGAAAAAATTTTGGGGCCTGGGTTTTCCCCTCCTTCTACTACAGTTTTGGGTTTGGGTAATAGTATTGCAAAAAATAGCAACCTACACCCCAAGGGGCCCTTCATTCCTACCCCCACTAGCCAAAAAGAGCTCAAAACATTATGTGCAAATAATGCATTAAAACAAAAATTTAATGCATAGAGGAAATAAAAAAACAGAACCGGGGAAAAGGGGTGGGAACGGGCACCCAGAGGCCCTATACAGGGATCTACGCTTTAAAATTTCGGGCATTTTTTTGGTGTGCAAGTTTGGCCAACGCCTATTTTAAAAAAAAAAAAATCATTTTTTCCCTTTGGGAATTTATTTAGATTTATTTCATTTATTCTTTCCCTGGGGATGGGCGTGGGTAGATCGGCAGCACCCGTGCATCGGGCGTGCGCGAGTGATGCGGGACCCCGTTGGCGATTGCCTCCAATTGTGGGGTAGAGGGAAGAGAACCCTCATGGCCTGAGTCTCCCCAAAACGTAAAATAAGGCATTCATTCTTTCCCAACCGTTTTCAGGTTGATCGGGGGCAGCGCAGGGCGAGACGCCCCCCCACTAGCGACAAAGGGTGTAAAAAGCACGGCCATCTTCGGAAGGGGATGGTCAAGGCGTTGACCCTTTAAAAGGGCCCGTCGGAGACCGAGTGCCCGAGGCATTTTCCCCGTTGCGTTTGGTTTTTAACGATACTCATAAAATTAATGTTACTTGACATAAACATTGGCAGATGACAAAAACAATTAAAATCTATTCAAATTTTAAAGGGGTAAAAAATATTTTCCCGATAATTTTTTTCACAATTAGAGGGTTTTCATCAAAAGGAAATGGGATAATTATTTTGCCCAAAACTTTTAAAATAAATTATTTTAAAAATTGTACTGTAAAATTTTTAAAAAGGACTAACTAAGTTTACTAAAAACAATGTTTTTTTAGTTTTTGGGAAATAATTAAATTGCGGTTGCTTATTTTGTCCAATTTTTTTTGTTTCCAAGTGAGTGTCCTCGGGATGACCCCTTTGTTGTTTTTTTTTCCACATAAAGGGTTTCATCAAGCAATCTTTGGGTTTGGATCTCCCTTTTGCTGATTGGACAGTGGGTTGTTTTTTTTTCAAAATCATAGAATGAAATCTGTAGTTTGTTTTTTTCATACAAATAAGTTTTTTTGTAACTTAGAGCAAAATGTCTTTTTGAAAATTGGTAACCTTGTTTTGGTTGGCCTTTTTTCACCATTAAAACTATGTAAGACTGTGGAAGAGGTTGGGGAGTTGAAAAAAAATATGGATTGCATTTTTCCCCCCAAATATCAGTTTGATTTCCTTACTATTTTTTTTTACCAAAAAAAACAAAAAAAATAAAATATGAAGAAAACATTGCTTTATATTTATTGTCCCTTTTTAAATTTTGGGAACAAAAATTTACATGTTTTGAAAGTCAAAAATTCAGCATTAAATATTGTTTTTTGAAAAAAGGCAGTTGTTTAAAAAAAATATGATTGAGTCACAATCATTGCATTTTTGAAGACAGTTCACATTGAACACAAATTTTTTGGAAAAACAATGAAAATGAAAGGAAAAAAAAAAATGAAAATTAGCAATTTTCTTATTAGTTATTTTAAATATTTTCGTAAATATCAATGTATTGGTACAAAAAAATATATTTTATAATGTAATTTTATTTATTATAGCAAATAAATTTGATCATAATAAAAAAAAACTTTAAATTAAAAATTTTAAAATAAAAAAACTTTTGTTTTTTGTTCAAGTAAGATTTGTCTATCTGTAGAATATTTATGAAAAATGGGGATGTTTCAAGGATATCGGGATTTTGGGAAGAGTTGATCAGCATTTATTGAGATAGTAAAATTATTATGTTGTTAAATAGATAATATTGGAATCATGGAACCAACTAAAAGGGTTGTACAATTATTTGAATTAAGATAATCTGGGGCCAAAACACCAGAGGCTGAAAGAGGAAACCCTTTTAAAATACAAAAGAGAATCATGCAGATGTTAACAAATACAAAAGCACAGTCTTTAATTTTGGGTTTCCAAAACCCCCAATATACATCCACTGCCTTGTACATTCATTTATGAAGTCCTCGTGTTTGTAAAGAAAAAAACAAAAAAACAACACCCCTTTTACAAATTTAACTCGCCTATACTATACACAAAAAGGAAAGATACATCCTTGTCCAACTAATGTTTATAAGCACATTAAAAGTAAAAAAGGCATTATCTACAGAAATACAACAAAATTTGGAGCGAAAATACCCTGTTTTTAAACAGTTTTCAAGAATAAACTCAAAACCCGGAAAAACCCCCTTTTGTTGCCCGGGAATATTTCAGTGATTTAATTATCCCCCCATTTTCAGGTGCTACAGGTGTTAAAAAAACCCCCCTCCCTTCTGCTCACCATTTATGTTTATAAAGAAGTTTGAGGCGGGGGAGTTAAATCTTCCTGACACCACACAAGATCAAGATTTATCTCTGTGATGTGTATTTATAAGTCAATAGTCGAAGAGCGTAAGCCAAAATTATAGTATCACAGATTAAAATGTAAAGGATTATTATCTTTTACCCCCAAAAATTTCAATTATTTAAAAATAAAAAAAATAATATTTTATGATCGATACAAAAATAAGATTTTCTTTTTTAAAAATGTGGTGTATACAGTTTATTAAAAAAGTTATTTGAATAACCATAAAAATGGCAATTCAAAAAAACAAAAATGTAAATATTTCAAAATTTTGGGAAAAGAAAATGATAATATTTGGGGAGAAAATGTGCCTTTTTTGTTTTGGGAAAAATTTGTGCTTGCCCAGAATTTTTGTCCACTAAAAATTTAATTTTTGGAAAAAAATTTTTCCCATAATGCACCCCCTTTGTATTCTTTTAACTTTAAAAGGGGATTAATTTACTCTTCAAATTCTATTTTCAAAATAGAAAAACATGGTTTTTTGTGGTTATTTTTGAATTTTTTGATACATGTAATTTTAAGATCTTTTATTAATCCTGTTTAACTTTTTTGGGTGGGTTTTATTTTCATATCATATAAAGGGCATAAAGGCCTTTAACAAAAAAAGTACATTGAATGATATGTCTGGTATGTTTTTTTGGCATTTTAAAAAAATTTTTAAAATGACAGAGGTTTGTTGATGTGTTCATGACCATTGCATTTCATATGGTTTTCCCTTTGTTTTTCTCTGTTTTTCCCCATGGTTAAATTCTTTTTTTAAATTTTAACGCTAAAAGGGTTTTTAATTTAATTAAAATCCCCCAATCTCGATCGGGGTTTTTCGTCCAGTTTCTAATCCTTTGGGAGCAAATGCTAAAGGGGCCCCCTTGTTTTCTTTCTGGACAAAATGTAACTTCTTTTTTGTGCAGTCTTCTAGAATTCAGGGGGAAATACAATTATTCAAATTATCGTTTCCATGTTGTCGGTCAGGAAGTAAAAGAGAAACATTTATTGCTTATTTATCTTTGAAAATAGTTTTTATTACATGGGATTTTTTTGTTTTTTCCCCTTTTCAAAATTCAAATTTAAGTAGTATATGATTTAGTGTGGGGATCAAAAATTTTTGAAAATGTGACAAAATTTCAATTTTTCCTCGTAGCACGTCATACGCAGTTTTTAACTGTTTTTTTTTGAGTAAAATAAAAAAAAAACTATTGTAAAAAAAAATCAATATTACATAAAAACCAATAAATATTTTATAACATGAAGCAGCATAATTTTGTGGATATATTTTCCCTATAATTACAATACATTTGGAAACTGATGATTTTAAATATTTTTTCATTATTGTTTATTTGTAAAAGTATTAAAAATAACCCTTTCATTGTGTTTGAGGAAAGATTATTAGCCTTTTTTGGAAAACCAAAAAAAATATAGCAAAATGCGCGAAAGGGGGAAAACCCGGGATACGTTTATAAAAGAAAAAAAATGTCTGGGTTTCCCCATTGGTGGGAAATTTGATTCTAGACGACGTCAAAAAGAAGTGCGAGCCCGGGACCTGAGCTTTGGAGGTGACCCCGGCCCCCTTTTCACCAGTATCTCGGGGTTTCGGGAAGGGGAGAAGAGAGACCTGACACGGGGTTCGTAGACGGGCAGTAAGAGACGACTTTTCTCGGAAAAAATTTTTCTTCATATTATTTCCATGAAAAGGTAGGAGTCAAATTGTAATGCTACAAAAAAACCAGCAATTTTTCGACAGAAAAAGAAACCCCTTTTTTAGATCCCCTGTTTCCCGGGAAAAAACCTTGTTTCCTTTATGTTTTTGTGCTATATTGTGTAAAGAAATTTGTGTATATTATGTAAAGAATTAATTTTTCTATACTGTGTACGTTGTGTTGTCACAATTCAATTTTGTAGGCTGTATGTCGAAAAACGTATGTCCTTTCCGGGAACACGGGCTATGACCTAAACCATAAAAGGATTTTCATCAATTGTGATTTTCCCTCCGTTTGATCTAGATTAATTGGTATTGTTTAGGTAATAGAATTTTTGCTTTTTTCTAATATTTTTTTATTGTAAGAATTAAAAGGGGATTTTGGGGGATTTTTTTGAGAAAAACTGAAACCCCTTGGGAAAAACTGGATTTGAAGTGATTATTGATGAGCCTATTTTTTGTTTTGTGTTTTTTAAAAAGAGTACTATCATCATCATTTTTTAAATGCAAATATTTCGGTATTAAAAAACAAGAAGATTTTGAGTGTTTGAACTCCCTCCAGTATTTGCCTTTGATCTACCGGGGCTTAAAAATAAAAACAAAATTGATAATGAATAAATTAAATCTTTTTTGAAAGGGAATTGATTTTGACTGGGATTTCAGATAAAGGAAAGAATATTGGGCTGAGATGAATTTTTTCATTTTTATGTATTTTGACAAGTTTTTTTTTTTTCTGATTTTTTTTATTTTCTTAAAGGATTAAGATAAGATTTTTGAAATGGGGCTCTTTTTCCCCGCCACGAATTTAAAAGTAATAAGTGTTAAAACCGTCAATCGATGGTGCTTGTTTGCAGATATGGTGTCATCCCTTTAAAGAGTTGAAAGTGTGGGGGCCCCTGTTTCTATTTTCCTTCGCTGTGAAAATTTCCGGACATGTGTAACTTTTTGAGGTTCTTTTTGGGGAAACATACTGATATTCTTTTATTGCACGATGTTTCCCCCTTTTATCAAAAAGTAGCAAAACCCTTTGAGATGTTACATTTTAGGGTTTGTTTTAAAAATATTTGAAATGGTGGCTTTTTTCCGATAAATTTCAAAAAAAAAACCCTCGATTCTAATAGTATTTCTCGTGAATGAAGTCTGCCCCAACCGTCACGGGGTTTCGGCGAAAAAAATTTATTTAGTTTTTGGGAAAAAAATTCATTGTTTAAGGTTGTTCTATGATAATCGCGAGCCCCAAATGCCGAGCTTCCCCTTCCAAATTGGACAAGTGTAGCGATGTGTCTTTCGGGGCCCCTTTTAAAAGGCCAAGAAGACTGGGAGGAATAGTCTAAATTTTGGTGTTGGAGGATGGGGGGGCGTGGGTGTATGGGGTTGGAGGCACCGGGTGGGAAAAAAGGAACTTTGTCGGCAGCAATAAACCCTGAACCCCCGACATCATGCGGTGAAAGAAAGAATTTATCTCGGCCTTTTCCGCCCAAAAAAAACCCCGAAACGCGCTGAAATATTTTTGGACCAACCCCATTGACTTATTTTAAAGGACTTGACCCATGAGTTTGGCTGTAAATTACCGAAAATGCCTTAAAGATTCTAGGCCGATGTTGTCGCCGAATTGTAGGTGTGCGGGATTTCTGTCGACGCTTTACACGCATTCCCTAACACAAGAATGAAATATCATCCTTATAATTTCAGGTCAGCCATGAAGACAGAAGGAAAACTCAACCCGCTGTTGGAGGCATGGGGGGTGTACGGAAAAACTTCTGGTAGCTAATGGGAACACTTGATTTTTAACGACATCGCGCGGTGAATGAAGGAACTTATTACGGTTTTTTTCGACCAATAACGACGCATATGCACATCCCACCAAAGGTATTGACAATTTAGTGTAAGTGTAGATGGTTTTGGGGTTTAGATCGCGGCCCACTGCACGGAGAAATAGAGCCAGCCGTGACTTGACATATGTTTAATGGTCATTGACCAAAAAATCCCTTCAAAGGTTCTCTCATTGACCCGAAATTTTGGGGAAGTTCAGGGCCCCGATTAGCTGCCGACGTTTTTCATCCCATACCCCCCCCTTCATTATGCGTGCCCCAAAGACACGTAACAGTATCCCCACACCACCTGGGGTTGAATTTCCTTTTTAATTTTTGAAGGTTTCATTTAGATGTCGCAATTTCGTTTGGTGGGCTGTAGCTCACAGATCGAAAATACTATAGAGAAAAAAAACCGGGTACAAGAGGGGGGGGAAAAAATTTTTTTTGTCCTTTCCCCGGCTGTCAGCTGTTGCACGATCCTCCTCCCACAACCTACTGTTACCGCCGGCACCAACTATATAAGTTATAATTTAAAAGTTAATTTTTATGTTGGGGGCCCGTTTATTCTTTTTTAAAATGTGAATCGGGGAAAAAAACGCCACGTTATTTTTGGGCGAAATGAAGGTGACATTGAAATTGTTTGGACAATTAACGTTGAATAGATAGTGCTAAAGGACAAAATAACGTGTCATAAACGGCATTTTGATGAAATTTTTTAAAATAAAAATACAAAAACATATTTTTAAATTTTTTTACGTTAATATTTACGTACGGAAGTGTTATGTAGCAATTATTGAATTGTTGAGTGGCGTCAAATAATTTCTGTTGGAAGTTTTTCGAAAACGTTTTTTTTTTTAAAAATGAGCTGACAATCGCGTTTGAAACGCCCAGGCGACATTTTCTGAATGGAAATTTGAAAAAATTCCGGTTTTACTTTTTTCGCTTGCATTCTTGTTCATATTTAAAATGTAGTATTAGGAGTCGAAATGGACAATGTGAAATCTTTTTGTGCAGAGGGAAACAGCTGGGAAGAGGGGGGGGCAAACAGAAAACCCCATCCCAATTAGAGAGATTCGGAAAGTAAGTAGAACGAGAAAGGTCATGCCTTTTGGGAGCATTTATTACATTTAGTTTTGTTTGAAATACTGAAAGAAAACTTGTTTTTTTGCCCAATATTTCAAAAATTATAATAAATTATACAAAATTTATTATATAGCTTTTTCCAGAATTTGTTTAAACATTGTAAAGTCAAATTTGGGAATTTAGATTGGCCCCCCCTAAAAAAAAAGTGGGGGAATGGGACACAATGAGATTCTACCTCACGTTTTAAAAAAAATATTATTACTCAACACTACGTTTTAAAAAAAAGTGCATGACATCATTTGAAGATTTTACAATTGAACTAAGTTAGGGAAAAAAAACATTCATTTTCCCCTAGAATCAATAATTGGGAAGAATGGTTTGGGAAAGTGGGGACACATTTAAAACCCCCGTGCAGCAAGAATCCATGCCAAAAGAAATATGGGTGGGGATTGAATGTAAAAAAAGTTTTAACATTCACTATCTTTCCCGGGAAAATGGGAAACCTAAAACCTTTTTCTTTGTCGTTGATTATTTGTTTTGGGAAACCAAAAAAACGATGGATTCTTTTTGGCAAAATATAATCATTTATTCCCCGTAAAACATTAAATTAAAATGTTTCGGAAAATTTCAGAAAATGTTTTTTTTTTCCAAGACCCAATCTTTTTGGGGATTAGCAGGATATCCGGGTTTTTCATTTTAATTTAAAACGTAATCCATTGATGTTATTATAATTGTTTTTTTATTTAAACCCGGGATTGTTGGAATAGGTTTATATAGTCCTTTTTTATTTTTGCATTTAAAAATCCACTTTTGACAAAAAAAAGCAATATCCGCAAATTCAACTGAATTCATGTTTTTCAAGAAGTGTCTAAATGCTTTAAAAATATCGATTACAACCCCAAAAAATAAACCAAACATTTTTTTTTGGTGGCCCAACAAAAAAATTCAGTTGTTGAGATAAATGAGTTTGAAATTTCCCCCTTGTGTTTTGAAACGGGTCATTTTTCCCCTTTTTAATTTGGCCTTTTTTTGGTGAAATACAGCCCAAAGATACGCTGCTGTTTGGGGAAGGTGCCCAAATCTGCAATTCTGGAGAGTGGTTAACTTAACATTTGTATTTTTGAGTCGTGCAACAATTGCAGCCCACGAGGGGTTATAATAGAGTATGCGCCGTCACCCATCATCGCATGACCTGGTTCAATTTTAAAAAAATTAATAATTTAAATAATTATTAATAATTTAAGAATCACACATTTTTGTTTTGTCGAGCAAATTTCACCAGGTGACTTTTGGGTTGGTTTATGACCCAAAATTGGTATGATTTGGTCCCGGAAAAAAAATAATTAAAACAGAACTATCGTACATTGATGTATTTGTCTCAAAATAATAGAAGGTTGGCGTCAATGTTATTTTTTTTGGGCATACCGGGGGCACTTTTGGCATCGGGTTTCGTTTCTCAGAGGCGAACAGCTCGTGCTGGGAAAGAACAGGCGACCCGCGCGGCATTGGGGGCTTGTCAAGGGCATCAGCAATGACTTTCGGTTTTAGCGCAGGCACGTCAAACGCGCCCGCGCGAGCTACTTTTTTGGGGGGACCCCGGGCGCTCCTACGAGCACGGGCAATTTTCCATGACTTGGGACCCTTTTCCCTCCAAATCCAAAAAAGGGTGTACACGCGCAACCCGGGGGCCCGGGGGAGTAAATTTTATTTCCCGCAAAAAAATATTTTTAAATGTTTTTTATCCATCAAGAAATGCGATGTATTGTATTATGTTTATATTCTACTACTTATTACTAATTGATGTTTTTATTTTTTGTTACATTCCCCCTTATATAAACTTTCTTTCAGGTGACAAAAAGGAATGGCAAATTTCCCTTTCCCTTTGTTTGCGTTTCGAGTTGTATAAATTCCAATCATTCAGTATTTATTGTATTTAAAGAATGTGAAAAAAAATTAACAAGTCTCTATAAGTTAACAATTTTGCTTACGGACGGCGGGCCCCAACGGGATCAGAATATTTGTCTGTTGAAACTTCTAACCTGGATAGTGTGGGATAGTTTATGTTTATGTATCTTTAAACGGGATTAAAAAATATTGTTTTGATTAATTTTTTAAAAATGTTATTTCCAATTGAGAATTTGAGTTCGGAATGATGTTTATTTAATTGTAATGGATAATTTTATTCCCTTTTAAAGCGAAAATGTGAATTAAATAGCAAATTTTTTACAAATAACTGTACAGAATTTTTGAAAAAGGCTGTCATAAAGGAATCCAATGACGTACCGCCACCCGGAGGAATTGGTACAACCCTTTAAATTCGCCCCAAATTTTTCTGGACGCAGTGCCCGCGAGCTCTAGTGTTTGTTACCTTTTCCCGGACGTTAAACATCCCCGGGCTTCGCTCCCCAAAAATTTGGGAGGTCGGGTTTGTAAATCTGTTTTTTCTTTTGGGGGCATTTTTACAGTGGCCAGGGCTGCAGAGAACCCGCGGAACAAAGTTTGCAACATGAAAAATGTAGAACTTTCATATTTTTTCAGTAACTTCCATGAAATGCGAGATGGCAGCTAATTTTTCAATTTCAAAAAATAGTGATTATCTGGGAGAAAAAAAAAGAGGTTGGATTTCGACCTTTACTTGTTGAAAGGTTCCTTGTAAGACCAGCGTTGAATTTAAACCCCTTTCCGCCAACTTCAAAAAAATTTATTGTCCATCTTCCCCCCCGTTGATTTGTGACGACCTTTTCCCAAAAAGAACATTTATTTCGCAGCTCATAAAAAAACGAGGGTTTTTAAGGGGGAAAAGTTCCGTAACCATTAAATACGAGAAAGTTACGATAATATTGTTCCAATCCTTTAATATTAATGTATAAATTGGGTGAAAATCCTTTGAATATAATAATTTTTCGGAATTTGTTGATGTTTTTTAAATATTTTTCATCCGGAACAATTTGCCGTATCAGTATTGTTACTTTTTAAAAAGGTCGATGCTTAATACTTACTCCAAATACTTTTTTAAAAGACCCCATGCATGACTTTGAACCAAAGCCTCCTTCACACTCGTATCAATGAGGGATCCCTGAGAAATTGTTTTGGTTTAAAGTGGGTAGTGGCAACTTTTATCGGGTAAGAGAAACTTTAAAGGGATGTTTTTCCCCTTTCATTCAGCGATAACATGAATTACGAGTCTGATGTCATTGGGGCATAATTTATATTTTTTTTTATTTTACATTTTCGGGGCAAAAGAGGTAAGGGGTGAAAGAACTGAAATTAGCAAGGGATAGTAATTTTGCTACAAAGAGGAGAGCGAGGATAATTTCCCCTTGGAGACCTCAATAATGGGAGTTAAGAAAAGCGATAAAAAAAGGGGTGTAGATTACAATTACAGGGAAAAAAGTTAAAAATGAAAATTTGAGAAATTATGTATTTCTTTGGGGTGGTTTACATTTATATTTTTTTGGGTATCTAGATTTGATTTTTTGGCATTGGTTTGGGGGTTTTTCCCAGGGGGTTTAGGAAAGGAGGGGGGATTTATAAGGAAAGAAAAATCTTGTTTGGTGTTTGATAATGATCAATCCCTGAAGTTTTAAAGGCACTCTAATTTGTTGGCAATTGTTTGAGTGTAACTGACTGTATTGGTTTAAGCGGGAAAAATCTCACCGCATAATTATGAATACAAGAAAAAGGATGTAGTGTTTTTGAATATTTTTCGTTGTGCACCAATTTTTCATATGACAGAAAAAAAAAGTAATATTTGTAAAAATTTTAAGTGTAATTTCGAAATTCAAATGTAATTTTTCTTCGGTCCCCCGATTTTCCTGACTTGAGTTCGCCAGAACTGACCAGAACGCCAGCCGACCGTGGGGAAATTTTGTACCAAATCATATGACAGAAAAAAAAAGTAATATTTGTAAAAATTTTAAGGGTAATTTTAAGAAGTTCAAATGTAATTTTACTGGTCCCCGATTTCCCCCTTGAGTTCGCCAGAACCGACCAGGGAAAGCCAGCCGATTAGAATTGGATTTTTTGTTTGCAAACGACGCCAATGACCTTTCCCTTTTTAAATACGCATGAAATTGCGCTGGTATACAGGTTTAAAAAAATGAAAAAATTTCAACACAAAAACAACATAAAACAAAAATTTTTCTAGAAAAAGGGTTTTGGGCCCGAACGATAGAGGAATTATTTTTGGTTTATTATGAGGAACAACAGGGGGTACTTTTTCTTCACCTGAAATTCATTGTGTACAAAGGGGGTCAAGGGGGAAACTTTTTCCCCGAAGGTGACGGAAAACCCAGGGAAACCGTGGCCTGAGGGGCGGGGAGTTTCCTGGGGGGACAAAAAAACGGACAGCCAAGCTGGTATAAAACTTTTTGGTTTACTACATACTAGTTTGTTGCTGAATGAAAGGAGACATCTAAAGAACTTTTAAATTTTTTTTGCATGAAAGAGAAAAAAAAAACGCATTACAATCGTCAGTTGTTAATATGGTGCCAGTTTAATTTGTAGTTGGGCAGGTTTTTTCGAAAAAAACTTAAAATTTTTTACTAGGAATAAAAATTTGGGGAAAGTGATTGACATTTAGGGTGAAGGGGGGGCATTGCTGCATACAGGGGCTCTATCACGTACCCAACACCAACCAGACCAACAGAAGAAAGGAAAGTTGGAAAAACCCCCAACAAGTTTAACCTTTTCATTTGTTACAATTGTTTTTTAATCTTTTTAATATTTTTTTTGTTTTTAACATTTGTTTCCCAATTTTAGGTGAGAACAATTTCAAATGCCGAAGCTTTTTATTTGGTTTCCCCTTTGTTAAGCCGGCGTATCACGGGCCACGAATGTGAATCCCATTCTAATTTTTTTGCACCTTAGAAGTACCCCTTAAAAGGAGAACGATATTCTGAGAGTTAGTTTAAGGGGGGACAAGAGCTTGAAACGGGGACGGTGAATGTAAGAGTACGATACCGCCGAAAGCTACCCAGAATATTCCAATTTCATCACAAAAAAAAAATTTGGAGGGTTTCCTTTTACATCTACTGTAATCTGATTTAAATTATAGGGTGCACCCAAAACCCAGAGCTGAAAGGAAAGGGGGGCATTTTTTCCAATCGGGGGCTCCAATTTAAAAAAAAAGTCCTAACGAAGCTTTACTGGATGACAGTTTCGTCTTCCCAGCCCGTGATCTTGAAGTGAAGCTTTATTTGAATAGGAGAATACTTTTTGTACGACTCAAAAAAGCAAAGTGTCTAGAAAAGAAAAAAAGTAATATGCGTACGTACAGTGAAGGAAAAGGGACTTTATGAAAAGAAATTCGTGGGAATATCTGGAAAAATTTTAATTTTATACTAAAAGAAAAAATCAAGTATAGCAATTGTTTTACTTCATGGCCTACTACACTCTTAATATAAAAAGAAATTTGGAGATAGTGCGAGAGGGAAAATGGAGATTTTTTACAGAAAGTCGTGTGGACGACATCGCAAAAATGGATAATTTTTTCCTTTTATTCAGCACCCGGGGGTCTAGCATGCTGGAGCGGTTTGGGTACTGCCCGGGGTTTTTTGGATAAGGAAAAAACTTGACGGAAAAAAGGGGTGTCTTTTTGTGTGTGTGTATGTGTATGTAAGGGATGTGTGTTTTTTATGTATTTGTGTCTGTTTCCCGTCCGTTTAGAGAAGCCAGCGCATAAACTGTTCACAATTTATGCGCCAGGGTTTAAAAGATTTTTTAAAATTCATACCACCACCGATGGGTTTAACCAGGACCCCGAATTTTTAAAAATATTTTGATTTTTTTTTGGGGTTTTTTTATGAAGCCGCAACATTTCAACATTTTGTGAATAAGGGCCACGGGGAGAGGGAAAAATGGTCGGCATCAACTGGGTATCACTGCAGTGCATCTGATCGGTCGTAGGTTGAGCCCGACGGTAGCATGATTTTTTTGACACTAGCTTTCCCGCCAGGCCCAAAATTTAGTCGCTGTTGGGGGAGAATTGAGCCCGGGGGTGCTCTAATTTTTCCGTGGGTTTTTTAATGAACACCAGGGGAATGCCGGAGCAGTAACCCAGCAAATGGGTCACGGGCCACGCGCGATCTTTCCCCTTTCCTTTTTTGTTTGTCCTATCCCCCATTTTCACAGTAACATTCACTATACTACCACACTTGCCGAGAACCGAAGTCGGTGCCTTTCCATAGAAATATGAAAAAGAAATACCGACCGAAGGTGAAAAAAGAATTGATATTCTTGACTTTCACAACGTAATCGCTTTTTGGGAGTAGAGTAGTATAGCATAAGGAGTAAAAACTACGTATTTAATGCAGTAGGATTGAATGGTAAAGGATGTAAGTACTGGGAAAAATAGTGATAATTTTCGCGGAGAAAGAATATTGGGGGAGAAAAATATTACGTATTGGAAAAGGGTAGTTGGATTGTTGAAATTGTATTGTTTTTTTAGATATGATCTTTTTGGCTTAGTTAAAATAGCAGGTAGCCGCATTAATGCCGGTGAATGTATTTTGATATTTTATTGAATATATTGGTACGGGGTCGTGTCTTTTTCAAACAATTACACTGGGAAAAAAAATTTTAAAAAATGGCGTTTTGTTGGGTTTCCAACACTTTTTCTAAAATAAGTGAAAGTGCTAATTTAAAAATATACTTTCCATTTGTCTCATCATCGACAGTTTTTTAGATATATTTTTCAAACATTTATATTTAATGAACAATTATTGTTACATAGAGTACTAATGAAATGGAATTAGGTAAGAAAATAGTGAGATGGGGTCAATGGACCCACAATTTTATAGTAATATATATTTGAAGATATAATTCCGAAAATCCATACACATTGGGCAATGTTTAACGTAAGGCAAAACTTACTAGGGGGAAAGGGGAAATATCCTGCCGTAGTCAACCAAAACTGTTTTACCCCCGGGTTTTGAAAAACCGGGCTCCATCACGGAGATTTTAAAGGGGAAAACGCCTTTTATGTTGGTCACTGACGGAACCGAGATTTTGGGGGGGAAGGGAAGATATTACTCGAGGAGATGAATTTTGAAGGTATTTTATAACCCCCCCGTTTGCAAAACACTACCTCCCCTTTTGGATGTACATAGACACCAGTTTTGGGGTTTGAAGGAAATTGGCTACAATTGATTTGAATGCTATCCACGCACATTTTTTAGTAAGTCTTGGAAATGTATGTCAGCAATTACCATTCTTATTTGTGGATTTATAAAAAACCCTTTTTGTTTTTGATAATACAACTGTGTTAATTTTCCTGTATACTTTACAGGGTGCAGAGCTTTTAGGAAAAAATTTTTGGGGCATATGAAGAAAAAGCAAGGTATAGGGGGTTTTGATTCCGGGATATGTTGGGAATTTTGCGCATATGTCGTGAACCCCGATATTTTAGGTCCCTGTGAAGTGTAGTTCATTTGTTTTTATTGGAAACGATGTAAAATTATTCCCAGGGATTTGTGTGTTTGGGTATATCAAATCATCTGGTGAATGGCAATCTCTGAAGGCCTTAATGTTGCCCCTTTTTTAAATGTCCATAGCTCGCCCATAGTCAAACAGAAGTTTCTTTCCCCAGTTAAGAATGGAACGTTAATCCGGGGGCGCGCCCCCACACGCACTCGCACCCGCATTTTGACCGCACCGCACCGCACTCGGGACCGCACTCGCACTCGACCGCACTCGCACCGCACTGCACTGCACCGCACCGCACCCACCGCACTGCACACGCACTGCACTGCACCGCACACGCACTCGACCGCACAACACCGGGGGCCCGCACACGCACCGCACCGCACACACACTCGCACAAAACACCGCACCGAAAGCACCCGCACCGCACACCCCACCCCCCACTCGCCCCTCGCACCCACGCACCGCAGCACCGCACCGCAAAAACCCCCACTTTGCACACACCGGGACCGCACCGCAACCCCTGCACACGCACTCCCCCCCCACGCACCGCACCCGCACCCACCCTGCACACCACCCACTCGCACCCACACACTCGCCCCCACTCACAACACACCCTTGGGCCCCTCCACACAACACACCTTCCCACCACACACACACCCTCTCACACACACACACCACTCCCACACACACACACCCTCACACACACACACCCACACACACACACACTCCCCACACACACACACCCCCACACACACCTTTACACACCACACACCCCCCACACACACACACCTTTTCTCCCCCCACACACACTCTCTCTCACAACCACACACCCCTTTTCTCACACACACCCCACACCCCTCCACACTCCCCCCACACACACTCTCCCACATTAAACCAAATAAAATCCAACAAAACACACCCCACTCACTTTTCTTTTTCTCTTTACACACAACACAAAAACACACACACCGCGCGCGCGCAAGAACACCCCCCTCGCATGTTTAATGCCAAACAGGTACAGGTATTATCTTCAACATGGCATTGGGAAGGCTATCCGCTTCTTTCTCGGGTCGTGCAACTAGAGTCGCTTGATCTGTAGCACTTCTTGGGTACGGTCGGATCATGCGATATCTTTCGGAGGGGCCGGGCGCAAAAAAGTCGTGCCATATTCCCTCTTGGGAACAATACCCCCAGCTACCACGTTAGAAAAAATAAAGTATAAGCACTAGAGGTTTTTCGACGCTATTCTCGGGTTAAAAAAAACCGAAGCATAGTTTTTGTGTGTGTGTGTGTGTGTGTGTGTGAGTGTGTGTGTGTGTGTGTGAGTGGGGGTATGTGTGGGGGGTGTGTGTGTGATGGGGGGTTGGGGTGTGATATCTTTTTTGCTGATGATATCATATTTAAAAAATTTGTTGAAGGTCTAGAGAGTATTGTAGGGCGTATCCTGGGGTGTTTTCTTGGAAAAATGAACGGAGCCCCAAAAGGACAGGATAGTTGCTTCCCAAAGGGAGATTCTCTTAATGATATTCAATGAGTAAAAAGGTTTTTTCTGATAATTTTTTCCAGTGCTAGTTCCATTTGCTTCACATTTTTCCAATATATTTGAAAATGCATTTAGTAGTACGTTTCCCTTTGTGGTTTGGTGAACATTGTATTACAGAGGGGAATTTTGATGACCTTTAAACATCGCCAAAAAAGGGCAAGAAAAAACTGTTAATTTTTGGGTTTTAAATTCTAAAAACAAAGAAAAAAACGTAAAAAAGGGATGAAACCATTTTGATGAACAACTGAACCTTTTTGGACAGTTAATGATATTTAAAGGGGGCTTCTTCTATTCGCAAAAATGGGCGGGCTTACAAAATTTTGTTTGGGCTGTTCTTTTTCCAGGTAATTTGTATTAGTTATCCCGAAACGGCTGAAGTGACAAAAGACACCAAAAAGGGTACAGGAACATTAGATTACGTAATAACAGCGGCTGATTTCAATTTCTGAGCGAGGAAATCAATCATGAATTTTTTGGGGGGGAAAAATTTTGGTTTAAACTTGACATATTATTTGAGGCGAGTGCTGGAAAAAATTAAAAACCCCTTCACAAAAATGCAAAAGAAAATAACGGGAATAGGGAAAAAGGTAAATAAAAAAAGTTTGGGATCGAGAGAATGCACAAAAGAAAGAATAAAATGGGTTTTTTGTCATAACATAAAAATTAATTTTTTAATGAAAGGATAGTTTAAAATGAAAAAAAAATGACATTTCATTAAAATCCGCCCTAAAATTACCTTATTGATATATTGATTTAATAATATTACAGTTGTTAGTGTCAATTTGGAACTCGATCTTCAGGCAAATGTCTTTGACTTTTTTAAAGTGCGGTTAGAGAAGAAAGGAAAGTTGATGTATTAATGTTGGTTTCCTTCACCATAATATGGTGTTGTTTTTACTGTGAAAAAATTTTTAGAATTTGGGGAAGAGATAAAAATTGTAGAATTGTTTATACTTGTAAGGGGAGTGTAA
>CAXIVR010000006.1:37813472-37820972 GCA_964035755.1 Teleogryllus oceanicus
GTTACATCAAGATACTCATGAAACCTTAAGGTGATAAACATTTAAACTAATATATCTGGTATAATCTCTATCTAGATTTCATGACAATGATTAACACACATTGAAACCACACAATTGAGATGAAACGAAAATAATTCTCACAGTCACATCGCAGCCTTACAGAAAGAGTTTAGTATTCCTATTTTGTGTATGGAACAATAATATACTTCACACTGAACTTCAGTAGGCCCTAGTTGCACCACATAATTTAGCTTCTATCCTTCGTGAAGTATTGGCACCACCGAGACTAAGGAGCACGAGGACAAGCTAATGCACTAATTTGAATTAATGTAACGTGCTATGAGTCTGGCTTGACAAATTTTCACTCATTGTGAATTTGAAATGTTGGTGACCAGCATACTCCAGTGTGCAGTTCTAGGGTTAAGATGAAAGTGGAATTTTATATATATATATATATATATATATAAACACACACACACACTCCTAGTATAAATATTAAGCATTCAAAGAACATGAACAAGCTCTAGTACTTATTTTTTAATAGTTGACAATAATACTACATATAATGAATAATACATAATATATTGAATATATATACACACACATACATACATTGTGACATACCAAATTGTCAGCAATATGAAATCAGCGAATTTCATTAAAAATAACACTTTATTAGCAAAAAGACGCGGGTTGCTATGGTACCGGAGTGCAACATCTTAACAATGCCCATTAGTTCAAAGGCGGACGACAAGTAGCATCCGTGAGTTATTGGTAAAAAATAATTACGTCGATGACCCGCGAGGTGGATCGCATAATTTTGTTTTAAAAGCAAAGAATAAAAATATGAAGGAAATTGGCATGTTGAAGAATTTCATTTGATTTTTTCTTGTTTCCGGGCACGTCAACTGCTTTGGTCATTAGTCCCGTTAGTGTAGTGCGTGTTTTCTTCTCGGGAGATGCGCGGTGATCTTTCCCCGCTGGATGGCGAGATCCGGCGCCGACCTACCGTCGGCTAGTGGGGTTTCCCCCTAACCAGGACTCTCCCACCAGCAGGACACCGCCCCTGCCGGTACAAGCTCTAAGCTCCCGACTGGCCTCCCGGAATATGTAGTAGTGTAGTGCATGTTAGTGTACGTGTGTGTGTGTGTGTGTGTGTGTGTAAGGGGAGAGGATAGGACAAGGAAGAGGAAGGACAGATCGCGCGCGGTCCGTGGCCCGTTTGTTAGGGTACTGCTCCGGCATTCGCTTGGTGTTGATCGGAGAAACTACGGAAAACTACCGATCAGAGCAGCCGGTCGCTAGAATTCTCTTCCAGACAGCGACTGAATTCGACCTAGTTGAAAAGCTAGTATCGAAAACCCTGCCGCCGTCAGGACTCGAACCTAGGACCTCCCGGTCAGAGGCGCTGCAGTGACATCAGTTTATGCGCTGAGCTACCGCTCCCGGTGTGTTGAAGAAGGATACAAGAAGATTCATTCGAGCTCTGGACACGATAGCGATCAAATCAAGTTGCTAGATATAGAAAGCAGTTTATTTGAACATAGAAAATTTACGCGAGTTCAGACGTAGTGATTTGTCGTTGTTAGTATTCAAAAAATAGTACTCAGAAATTGTTTTATACGAAGTGGACAGTGAATGCCAAAAGTGGGACTTATACATTTTATTAAGCGGACAATGATAATCGAACTTAGTCCCCGATGGTAACTTGGTGAAATTATATTGTGACATACCGATATGTCACGTTAAAATAAACTAACATTTATTTGTAGACAATATGGTGGAACATGCATTACGAAATATCACGAGAGCTAGAGCTTAGCAACGACCGTGAATAAACAATGTAGTTTTTGTTTTTTGTAAATGCATTAACAGTTCTGGATGCCGAAAGTAGAAAATTTAGGATTGGGCGAAGAAGTTTAGACGATCAAAAGGTCAGCTACACCAAAATATAACGAACGTATGGATTGGCTGGGTGAGAGAAGGACGGTCAAATGTTATGGAAAAAATGAAGGTAGTTTAATACGAAGTCTTCGAGGGATGAATCATGCAAGAAGATTTCATTCTGCTCGGCAACGCGCTTCTGAACTGATCGTAGGTTCGTGAGAGGGAACGAGTACAATCTAGATAGAATTGGGTTATCAGTGAAATTTTAAGGACAGTGAATGATATTGCAGATATTTTCATGTGGAAGCAATATTGATGTATAAATTGGAACTTTGTCGGAGTGGTAATCGAGTTCGGGACTATGTCATAGGACGTAATCGGGACTGATAATTTTGATAGTTTGAGACCAGCTTGGATAGGGGCAGAAGAGGATTTCGTGGAACTTTGGACTACGGCAAGCTCGCAAGATATTTCGACTGAGAAGTCTACGAGGGACACCAACGAAGAAAAGATAAGTTAACCGCGGTATAAATTGTAAATTGAAAGATATCTTGATCAAAGGCCTAAAAATTGTAAATTCACTAAATTGTTTGCTAAAAGCGTAAAAATAAACTTTGTTGAATTTTGTTCTTTAGAAAAGAAAGTGATCTTTCATTTAGTCAATCCAAACATAAATGAACTAGGAATAGAATCATTCTATTTCAGATTCCCAGCTGCGCTGTATAGTCGGCGGATCCTATAATCCATTATAGAGGTAATAAGGATTATAATATATCGTGACCCATTGACCCAGCAAGCCGGACGCTAAGATCTTTAGCAGATATAAATGTAGAGAGAGGAAAATTTGTATATCTCAATATGTTAATATTTTAACAGTACTTAAGATTTTGCTTAGGTAATGAACAATAAGGAGTATTAGAACTTGTAGCAATTCAAGTAGGTGAATGGGGATGGGAAGCCAATGGATAAACATAGTACATAGTGGTTTATGGGAAGAAACGACAAGATACGGATTTAGTTGGTAGCAAGAAAGAAGATTGGACAAGGCCCATTGCTGAAGTCTACGGGGAGACATCCTTTACCAGGAGAGCGCCCAATATTCTCATGGATAAGAGGTTCTATAGCGCTATAGTAAAGGTCATGACCAAAAAGAATGATATACTTTATTGCTACAATTTATAAATAAATTCGTTATTTGTTATTGATGAAAGCTGATTATCATTTGCCGTCACGTGCAATACAGTAGGTTATTTTAATTTTGCATTTCAGATTCCACGCTTCTCTATATGGAGGGCGAATGAAGTAATCGTAAGTATTCACGATTATTTCGGTAAAGAACCCGCGGACTGAGTCAGCAACGGAGTTATAATTAAATTTAATTTGGGAGCTCATTCTCGTTATCATTTGATGGAACGTTTCTGCATTTTACTTGCATCAGCAACATGAATAATACGAACAAAACTCACCATTACATTCTTCAGCTGATATTATTTCCATTTGGCAAGACGAGTTGCATATCACTGCCATGGAGAGTTTTGGGTTCCAATGTATTGCATCTCATTACGTGTAAATTCCTGTAAAAACCAAAACCAACACTTTCTCAATATACAAATTTATTATTATACTATAATTCCTAAATTCTGAATATTACAACTTTGAGTTTGCCTATAAGAAAAATATAATTTCTAATCCTTACGGACCAGGACGAAATATCTTCCATGTTTACAGGCCGATCGATTGTTCTGTGTACGGCACGAATATTACAGAGTAAGTATAGAAAATACAGAAATGATACATTCTCACTTAAATTAACTGCAGTGCTCCATTTCTAAACCTTTGAAATCAATTAACCTAGGGTACTTAACGTACGTAGACAAAACCATACTTGATATAATCTGTCTCTCTCTCTCACACACAGACGCACACGCGCGCGCACGCGCCACACGCGCGCGCACGCGCACACACGCACGCCGCACACACACGCACGCGCACACACACGCACGCGACACACACACGCACGCGCACACACACGCACGCGCACACACACACACACACACGCGCACACACACGCCCCACACGCACGCCACACACGCACGCCGCACACACACGCACGCACGCACACACACGCACGCACACACACACGTGCACACACACGCACGCACACGCACACACACACACGCACGCACACACACACACGCACGCACACGCACACACACACACACGCGCACACACACGCGTGCGCGCACACTTCCACTGGTTTGTCACGTTGTCCGTATCCTTGTGTGTGTTCTTCAGTTGCCAGTTATCTGTATTGCCAAATACTTCTGTTATAAGTAATGATTCCTCCAGTTTATACACATAAAAAAAGAATCGATCTGAAAATTTCAAACGCATTCTGAATTGGATTTAATAGGTACGAACAACCATTCATCAAACACTACAGTTTTAAATGCTAAGCTTGGCATTGCATGCAATGCTTGTATGCAATGCCAAGTACCAAATGTAAATATTAAACTTTAGCAACATTTCTGTACGGTAGGCATTGAGATGAAGATTAAAATAAATCAAGAACAAATAACTTGATCTGTGACTCTCAAAAGAAGAGAAGTTCTTTGAATGAACGTTATTTCTTTTAACAAATTAAAGCTTGCATTTTGAACCAGAGACATTTAAAATACATATATAAATATTAATAAATAACCTCAGCACTAAATAACAAACATTTACAAACACGCACGTGCAAACAAGTTTTCATCGCAATGAGCCGATTGCACCACTCGTGAAAAAATAGAAGTTAGGAGAAAAAAAGTATTTGCCTAATATCATTTCTTCTAATCGCACAATTTTGAATAGTTAGTTCTCTTTACGCAATGTAAATACAGACAGTTTATGAGACAATTTAGGAGAGTCGATTGTTGTAGTCATTCCACAATAGTAAATAATGTGGCAATGTTGCGTTCTCAACTTTCATGCTCACGGTCCAAATTTCAAGACATGTGTGTTGAGAACATCTCTTCACCCCATTTGTTACGATAAGTACAATTTGTCTAAAAGAAGACCCTCGTTTATCGAATTGGGTCGCGTAAATTGTACATTTGTTAACTTCTTGATAGCATCGAACTCGCTGCACTGCACTAAAGACTTTTCAATGCTGCTGGGCTCCAATGCTTTCTTGTTCTTTCGAGGTGTCTGAAAAAATCCAAATTATCATTTATGCATCACATATTTGTTTATTATAATAAAATTTCCAATGATGTTGGGAGAGTCAACAGGTCATGCATTCATCCCACATTAAAACAGAAGCAAAATATAAATATAAAACAGACTGTGTGCTACTAAGTTTTTTCTTAATTAAAGGTCCAATTATTTCTTTTTATATACAGTCCAAACTACATTTATTTAAAAATAAATTATTATTACGTTCAAATTGTTATCTCTAACACGAACAACGTGGCAACGTTTCAGAGGTCGAGCTGTGCCTCCATCATCAGGCCTTTAACAATATTCAACTAAAATAGGAAATTTAATAATTAATATGTATAAAAAATTAAAACAACTTATATTAAGATAAAATATGTGTTAACATTATAAAGAATTCACATTACATTTAAATTCTTTAGATGAATACATACTTTACAAGGAATTGGATGAGATACCATGATAAAATTGACCTTAATAGATGGTATCATGTTGATAACATATTTCCTAAATAAAAATCACAATTAGAAATCTCGATATACCACATTAACATTTTTAAGGAAGTTTGTTTCGTGATCTAAATTAATTCAAATTGTGATTACATTAATTCATATTGAATACATACATGTGATGAATTGAGAATTCAAGAAACCTTAGAAATTGTCAATAGTTCTTGAAAAACATGGTGCACTAAAATACCTATAAAATTCAAACAACAATTATGATTGTGGTTATAGCAAATCCAAATTGTTTTAGTCTAGAAATTAAGATAAAAGTTTAGACATCTTACTTCTAAATTGTATTATAAAATCATTGAGTTTGAGAAGCAAGGCCCAGATATAGAAAAACCACACTCACATGAAAGATGTAGAAGAGGAGAATTAGAAAAGAGATACATACGAGAGTTACTAATGGCGACTGAACGCTATTACGGAGAACAGACAAGAATGTTCCTGGGGATGATGAATTCTAGGAGGGGTAAGGATAGATGGGAGGGGTGGGGGAAGGGGGGACGGCTGGGGACAGTTTTCTCAGAAAGCCTAGCAGATCGACTTCTGAGGAAGTAGGGACATGAAAAGATACTCGTAGTAATAGGGTTTATATGTTGTGAGGGAGGAACTTTGAAATTTGACTCAGTGACAAATACTAGTTTGAATTACATCATTTAAATTACCTTGATTGAAATTAATGTCATACTGTACTCTCTCAGAATCAGAGAGTTCAACTTGCCGTTTGTTACATCTACTGAATTGTATTAGTATGGAATCATAACTTTTGGCAAAACTGTTACATTCTAGATTAGAATTCATAGCAGAATTGATTTTAATAATAATAATGACAATGATATGATAAATTGATATGATTAATAATGATAAATGACAATGATTCGAGAACTAGCATTGAACTACAGTTTGGATCTATTGCTAAAATTTGTGGATTGCGAAAATCTATCGTATGGCCCTGATTTATTCTGGGGGCATTTCGAGAGTTTCGTCTCTCAAATGGTAATTTGATGTTATATTGATGTTATTTTACCCTATCACCTAACCTACATGTTTGTCCTTATGACGCTAGAGACTTGAGTTTTGGAATGACGAATTACATTGAACTTATTAATAATATTATTAACCAAGAATACATTAGAGACATTATTACAAAAAAGTCTTTATTTGGTTGTTTATATTCGAAACGAAAGGTAAAGAAAACAATTTTATCTGAATCTTTGAGAGAGTCCTGTGGATAAACTTTTTTACTGATTTTAGGCAAAGAATCTTCACGTAAGTTCTGATTCAACTTTTGGCAACAAATTTAGAAATGAAATGAATCGGAGCCACATGAAAAACGCAAACATTCTTATTACTGACTAAATTGTAGGGGCCTTAAATCTCAGAATGGCTGCATATTCTACAAGTTTCCCATTGCGTCGAATTTAAGAGAGTTGTGTGTTCTCTTAATCGTTATACAATTATTAACTTCTTAAAAATGTTACCACCACCACCACCACCAAAGTGACATTAAGTGACAATTTTCAACTGTGACCTACCAAATGGTGATGATTGTAATTGAAATAAAAGATGCAATGTTTTAAAAAAGTGCGTCATATCTGTTTCTATGGCTTGTAACAAGGCGATAATTATGGCATTTAAAATTCACGCTAATATTGAAACTCGAATTGGTGCCTGAAGCTGATTGGCTGAAGTCGGAAACGATACGCAAGAGCCCACTATCTCTTTCCACCATGCTCCTACTCACATCCTATCCGGCTTTATCTCCCGCCCCCTTGCGTCAAACCATTTCACTCTTCCGCACCACACACCCAATTGTTAAGGAATTAATAATTGTATAGCGTTTAAGGGAACAAGAAAATATCTTCAATTCGACGCAAAGAAAACTATTAGAATATGCAGCCACACT